>VDFB02047230.1:63742529-63769529 GCA_007258455.2 Sequoia sempervirens | reverse complement strand
CAATGGATTTAAAACATACAAAACATACCCGCCGAAAAGCCTCCGTGATTTTTGCAAATAAGAAACTGACCAAAGATAGTGAAGAACCGATTTGCAACCTGGAGTAGAGAGTTACGTATTGCAAAGTTTATTTTGAAACTGAAGTTAGAGAGAAGTATAGCTAGGGCGCCCAAGTTCATGAAGAGAGATCCTCAGAAAGAAGACGTTTCTCCAAAAGCCAAAAAAAAACCTTCCTTGCAAGTGCCACCCCCTTTCAAACAAAAAACACCAAAAACCCTCTCTGAAGGTGTGCCCAAACAGCCATGAAGTCTGCCATGGTGAAGGAAGAACATCAACTAATAAACCCTCTGTTTTTGATGAAGAACACTACAAAAATCTGTTGAAGCACTGCAGAACTTCTGAAATGAAGCTCTCTCAAACTGCACTAATTCAGCTGATCTTTCACAACTTCACAAGTGCTCACACTGAAGAGATTTCGTTCTCCAATGGTGGATTTGCTGCAAACCTGGTCACAGGCTGAAAGCAAGGGAAAAAACCTCCAAGGAAAAGTTGAAATATTCAAAAAGATGAGTTTCTCATTGCCCAAATCCCTTATAAAGCAAAACAGGTGAAACCCTAAGAAGGCCGTACATTTTAGGGCTTTAGCTCATTTAAATTTATGAAACTAAACTTAAGTCACTTTCCATAGTCTTCTTTTTTATTTTTTGGCGCCTCCTTTAAGTGAATAAAAGATATAACATTAAAATATTCACTTTAGACTTAATTTAAGTGAAATAAGAATTATAAAGTCAATTTGACTTTATAAAAAGACTTTAAGTTAAAAATTAACTTAAATCACTTAAGTAAGCCTATCTCCCTCAATTCTCAACAGAATTCAATGCTGTCAGAAGCAAAGAAACTCCTGTACTGCCAAGGCCTGCAATGAGCCTATCCAAGATCTCAGAAAATGAAATCGACCGAACTCTCCAGAAGGTACCACTGACCCTCTAACCAATCCAGTTAGCCCACAAGGGTCTAAGAAAAGGGCTAACACACTGCATCAGGTGACTGACTAGAGTGGGGACATCACAATCCGCCCTCCCCAAATTTTCTTGTCCGCAAGCAAACTCAAAGCTGGATGCTGTAAAACACTGTCACCCTCCCAAGTTGCATCCTCGGCTAGTAGATCCTTCCACTTCACCAAATATTCCCTGATAACCCTTCTTCGAAGATGACGCTCTCTAGAATCCAGAATGGCCTCAGGAACCAATATCAACTTCCCCTCATCATCCAGGGGTGGTAAATCAACAGAAGGAATCACATGTGGTCCCAATGCCTTTTTGAGGTGTGAAACATGGAACACATTGTGAACCTTGCTATCCATCGAAAGATCTAACTCATAAGCCACTTCACCGACCCGTCTGACAACTCTAAATGGTCCATAGTAATGAGGCTTAAGTTTCTCTGCACCCTTCTTACGAAGGGTGGACTGCCTATAAGGCTGGAGCATCAAATACACCAAATCATCGATCTCGAAAGATCGCTCCACTCGCCTCTGATCAACATATTGCTTTTGTTGATTCTGAGCTTTCTGTATATTCTCTCTGAGTGCTCTCATAATATCCTAGTTCTCCTGCAATAGATCACCAGCACTAGGTACTCTACTGTCACTCAGTAACAAGTCTAGAAAGCTTGGAGCATCATATCCATATAAGGATCGGTAAGGGGTCATCTGAATGCTCATGTGATGAGTGGTATTGTAGCAATACTCACAAAGGTATAACCATCTCACCCATGCCTTCTGCTGCCCTAAACTGTAATTCCGTAAGTATCCCTCCACCCATTTGTTGACTATCTCAGTCTGCCCATCTGTCTGGGGGTGGTAGCTAGTACTCGGAGTGAGTTCTGTTCCACATAGCTTGAATAACTCTTGCCAGAAGTTACTCATAAACATGTTGTCCCTGTCACTAACTATACTTCGTGGCAAACCATGCAACCTGAATACCTCACGAAAGAACAAATCTGCCACCTGAGTAGCTGTGTGCGTAGTAGTGATTGAGAAGAAATGAGCATACTTCGTCAATCGATCTACCACCACAAAAATGTTGTCTTTCCCTTGAGCTTTCGGCAAGCCCGTAATGAAGTCCATAGACAAGCATTCCCACTTCCTCTCAGGGATAGGAAGCGGCTGAAGTAATCCTGCAGGGTATGTGTGTTCTTGCTTGTTCTGCTGACAAACAAGGCATTCCCTGACATACTGGAGAACAAAGGATTTGAGACCCTTCCAAGAGAATCTTTCCCGTACCTGCCTATAGGTCTTAAAGTACCCGGGATGTCCTGCCATAGGTGCATCATGAAATGATCTCAAAACTTGGTTCCTCATCTCTGAATCTGGAATTAGAAATATCCTCCCTTTGTAAATGATAAGATCATCTACAAGTGAGTATCTGGCATCCTATACTGTTCCATCCACTATGCTAGAAGCCCACGGGTTCTTAGCATACTCAGCTACAATCATATGTCTCCAGTCTTCTGAAATCTGTGTAATGGAGCTCAAGTGAGGACGGCGAGATAATGCATCAGCAACTACATTCTGAGTACCCTTGACATAGGAGATGTCAAAATCATAGGACTGAAGTTTGCTGACCCATTTCTGTTGTCTTTCATTTAAATCCCGCTGTCCAAGGAAATGTTTCAGACTATTATGATCAGTTTTAACACAAAATTTACTACCAATCAAGTATTGCCTGAATTTAGCCATGGCATGCATGATGGCCAACATCTCCTTATCATAGATGCTAAAGCTCCTCTCAGGACCTCTCAGCTTCCTGCTCTCGAAAGCTATAGGGTGACGATCCTGCATAATGACTGCACCAATTCCCTCACCGCTGGCATCACAATGTAACTCAAAGGGTTTGGTGAAATCCGGCAAAGCCAACATTGGACATGAAGTCATGAGAAGTTTGAAATTCTCAAAGCACGCCTGTGCTAATGGTGTCCACGCAAATGCACCCTTCTTAGTCAAATCAGTTAGTGGCACAGCATGTCGCGAGAATCCACTAACGAACCGACGATAGAAGGCACATAATCCTACAAATCCCCTGAGCTGTGTCAATGTCTCAGGTGTAGGCCAATCAATGATAGCTCGAACCTTCTTTGGATCCATGCTAACTCCCTCACTGCTGATAATGTGACCCAAATACAAAAGCTCAACCATGCCCAACGCACACTTGGACTCCTTGGCGTACAAGGACTCCCTATCAAGTATGCTCAAAACCTCATCCAGGTGAACCATGTGTTCTTCCCAAGATCTGCTGTAGACTAGGATGTCATCGAAGAACACCAACACATGTTTCCTCAATTGAGGATGGAAAACCCTGTTCATAGTGGACTGAAATGTGGCTGGAGCATTGGTTAAACCGAAAGGCATAACCAAGAAATCAAAGTGTCCATAGTGACATCTGAATGCGATTTTCTCTATGTCCTCCTCTCGAACTCTGATCTGATGATAACCTGTCCTCAAATCAATCTTTGAGAAGTAGCAAGCTCCATGAAGCTCATCTATCAACTCATCAATCCGCGGAATAGGATATATGTTCTTTATAGTTCTCTTGTTAAGCATTCTATAATCAATACACATTCTGAGTGTACCATCCTTTTTCTTCACCAAAACAACTGATGAAGCAAAGGGTGACTTACTCGGCCTAATGTGCCCCATAGCCAAAAGTTCTTTGATGGTCTTCTCAATTTCATCTTTCAAGCATTTGGGGTGTCGATAAGGAGTGATCATGATAGGTTTCGTGCCCTCATCCAGCTCTATGATATGCTCAATACCTCTATCTGGAGGTCTACCTGGTGGGATTGCACTGAAAACCTTGGTATGTTTGGTTCTGAGTTTTTGTACATCTGGATGGTAAGAAGAAACTGGCTGATCCAAATGTGAAGGCATTAACTTGCATTCAGCTACCCAATCTACCATGTCATGACGAGCCAAACGTTCCATTCTTTTGAGTGAAATTTCTTTCACATTGCTGTCCTTGATGGCTTTTAGAACATGTTTCGTGCCATCAACTTTGAATTTCATCTCCATGTCGTTCAAATTAAGTGTGAACTCTCCTATAGCATGAAGCCACTTCATACCGAGAACTATATTAGTTCCTCCCATGTTCACAACATAAAAATCTGCCTTAAACTCAAGTCGTACAAGAGTTGCTATGTTATGTTTTTCTGACAAAAACAACACCAATTTGTGTACATCCCTCTGTTGAACCCCTTAATCTCAACTATTTTAAAAATAAATTAGTAGTTTAGAAAGTAGACTTAGAGCACTTCGGTCCTTGTTTTTGTTCATTCTCAAAATCTTGAGTGTAACTATCCTCAATTTCACGTCCAAGGTTAGCATTTCCTGATTTCAGAAAAAAAAGTGGCCACTTAAGCCCCCTTTTTGGGAACCATCTTGGTGCACTTACCCAAAAGCTACCTTATCTTTCATTAAGGTAGAAAATTTTTGTTATACAACACGCCCCCTTGAAAATTGGAGACAGGCACCACAAAAAGAAGGTAAACACTAAATGAAAATGGTCGCTGGTATTGTGGAAGATGTGATAAAACTTTCCCTAATGTGATTATAAATATATACTTCAATGCAAAGTGGAAGATCATACTTCATTCACTTGGATTACAACTTTTGAAGAAGTGGCAAAAGAAATTATGGGTGTAACAACAAAAGAATTGAACATTTTGAAGCATGAAAAACAAGATGATGTTAAGTTTTCACACATTATACAAAAGGTCCTTTTCAACAGATACATATTTAAACTTCAAGTGAAAAAAGAGACTTATATACTTGAACAAAGGATTAAATGCATAGTCATAAAAACAACAAAGTTTGATTATTCATATGAGAGCAAAGCTTTATTAGACTCAATTGCAAAGCTATAGGTTTCATAACATTCAAATTCTTGAATGTATATAATGTTAACAATGTATTCAAACATTTGAAAAAAAAAATAGTGGATATATCTAAGTTAGTTAATGCCATTTTGTCATGATATACTTCTTTGATGTTGTCAATACTAAATCTAATGATTGATGAACATTTCGCTTTTAAATTTATTGTTCTTGGTTGATTGTTGTTATAGACAAGTTGGTATGATTTCAAATTTCAATGTGTACCCTTATATATGGGAATTGAGATAAACAATGACACAAACAATAATGAAATCAAATTGGTTGCTTTCCAAATTCATATTCATGAAAATGTAAGCGTTTTTTCAAGTCAATAGGCATCTTGATAAAGATAACGCTTGGCGTGTTTTACATATATTATTAATTAATATAGGTATGCTAGTTAATTAAATTATTAAGTATATTTTATTTGTATTATATATTGAATTGTTAAAAGATGTAAAAATCTTAATACTAAATATATAGGAAAATGGTTAAAAAATTATATATTTTTCAAAAAATAAAATATAGTGTGTAATTCTTAAAACACAAAATTATATAATTCTTATAATTATTTATATTATTTATTGAATATTTTATAGAATTTAAAACTAAAAAAATTAGCCTCCCTCTCAGCCTCCCTCTCTCCCCTCTCTACATATATATCTCCCCTCTTTCCCATCTTCTATCTCTCCTCTCTACATATCTTCTTCCTTTCTCCTCCCTCTCTTAACACCTTTGATCTTTGATCTTCCTCTGACTTCGACGATCTGATCCGATGCCCGATGATCTCGACGATCTCGGATCGCCGATTCGATCCTTCGATCTCGATCTCCTGACCTATATTTATTTCTCCCTCTATCTCTATATTCTATCTATTTTTTATCCCTTTTCCTCTCTCATTCTATATTCATCTCTACCTCTTATCTATAGGGAGAGATACAAAGGTGAAGCATTGGACCTTCCCAAAGATCCACCAATCTCAACACTACTCCCAACTATTTTGAGCATTTAAGTACATATTGTATGCTAGATTAGGAGGCATGTGTCAAAGCTCATATTTATTGATACAAAATAGGTCCAA
Organism: Sequoia sempervirens; assembly: GCA_007258455.2. Taxonomy (NCBI): domain Eukaryota; kingdom Viridiplantae; phylum Streptophyta; class Pinopsida; order Cupressales; family Cupressaceae; genus Sequoia; species Sequoia sempervirens. The sequence continues at coordinate 63,763,519 of VDFB02047230.1, read as the reverse complement.
AGTCACAAATTTGACGTAGAGTTAGTTATAGTTTTGTACAAAATTTCAAGTGCCACATAGAGCAAAGATATTCCAGTTTTTTATATCATGTCATCAAATTTGGCACTTCATCAAGATTTGTATCTTCATCAACATTAACAAAAGCAAAGGTATGTACTTGAATCCCTTGCATTTACATTTTTCTATATATATAAATATTTTAATATTTTTCCTCAAATCCATAATATATATATTAGTGTGTATTTATTTATTGCAATAAAGAATTAACCTAAGTAACACATTAAGAATTCTAAGGATTTGTGCTTGGAAAAAATGAATAACAAATTTTTTTGTTGGATGTCATGTTGTATAGTTTAGAAAAGCTCAAAATATGAATAGGATTTTAAGGTCATATATTATGGTAGCTTACAATGCAAAAGAAGGAAGGAAATATATTATCAATTTTAATCTACAATTTAATACCATATGAAAAACCACATGTAGTATTATCTAAAATTAATTCTTGACATATTAATTTTATAAAATACACTTACCATTAAATAAACTTCTCCCAAGAAAGAAACCCTAAGTGAACATTAATTGAGCCCTAGTTGTAGATTCATAACTCTAATCATAACCCTAAGTGAACACTAATCCTAATCAAGCCCTAACCCTAGCCTTAAAGTTATCATATAATCTAATTATCTCTCTTATCTAAATTTGGGTTCAATTATTTTTCCTTTATTTCTAATTGCATATATTTTTTGTTTATTAGATCTTATTTTATGAATATATGCAAATATAATTTTACTTCTACATTCATTCTATGCCCATTTTTTTCATGATATTTTAACATTCATTTTATGGAATATTAGATCAATCTCACACATATAAATATGAAACCTCAAAATTTTAAAATTGAATTCTACCCAAAACATAGACACACAATTGAACAAATTCTCAAAAGAAGAATGACAACATCATTAACATTTCATTCAAAATTCACTCAAATCCACATAAGGAGAGAAAATATATTAGAATTATATGTTTATTCATGCTTATAAGTCATATCTGCATACAATTTAAGATAATTTGTATATATTCATCCAAAATCAAAACAGGTTATCTATTCTATTCCGGCCCGCTTTGGGGTTTTAACAGCCAATGGCACCACAAATATCACTTCCTCATCGTGAGGACATATATCTTTTCTACCCATATATTCAACTCAAAACCTAGCTAGAGCTTTCATTATTCTCTCCCTACAATGAGCCTTGAATTCCCTTTATATGAAAGGAGCAACAAGCTTTAGATCAAATGTAATTTCACCACAAATTTTCATTTGATCAAAAATCTCCATTGCATTTACACTTTCATTACAAAACTTCCCACATGTTGAATCTCAAGAAAACATATATAGTGCATGGGAAAGTTTAAAAGAAAAAAAAGTGAACACAAATTTTCATCAAAATTCCCTCTTTAATTTCCTAGGGACCAATAATAAAACCAGTAAACCAAATTCCACCATAACTACAACAACTTTTATTTAATACTCCACCACCTTGCCCTACCAAAGATTCAAGTTCCTAAGATACACGTCATTTTAGTTGTTGCCCAACACGACTGACCCTCAGCCTCCTCTTCTTTCTTGTCCTTTCCCAATATGGTTCTAGTCCGTTCGCTTGGGGTTTTAACAGCCAATGGCACCACAGATATCACTTCCTCATCAAAGGACAAATATCTTTCTACCCATATATTCAACTCAAAACCTAGCTAGAGCTTTCATCAGTTCTCTCCCTACAAATGAGCCTTGAATTCCCTTTTATATGACAAGGGAGCAACAAGCTTCAGGCTCAAAGGTAATTTCACCAAAAAAATTTATTTGAACAAAATATCCATTGCATTTGACTTTCATTACAAAACTTCCCACATGTTGAATCTACAAAACATATATAGTGCATGAATTGGGGAAAGCTTAAAGAAAAGGGAACACAAATTGTCATCAAAATTCCCCTTAATTTGTATCCACGCAAAAAACCAGGCAACCAAATTTCCACTAAGGCACCACAACAACTTCTTATTTACGCACCACCTTACCCTTACTAGCACTCAGACCCCGGTATACACGCCCGCTTCTAGTTGTTGCCCAATACGGGAGACCCTCAGCCTCCTATTCTTTCTTGTCCTTGCCCAATACGGTTCTAGTTCGTCCACTTGGGGTTTTAACAGCCAATGGCACCACATATATCACTTCCTCATTAGAGGACAGATATCTTTCTACCCATATATTCAACTCAAAACTATCTTTCTACCCATTTATTCAACTCAAAACCTAGCTAGAGCTTTCATCAGTTCTCTCCCTACAAATGAGCCTTGAATTCCCTTTTATATGACAAGGGAGCAACAAGCTTCGGGCTCAAATGTAATTTCACCACAAATTTTCATTTGAACAAAATCTCCATTTCATTTGACTTTCATTTCAAAACTTCCCACACATTAAATCTGCAAAACATAGTGGCGCACGAACTGGGGAAATCTAAAAGAAAAGGGAACACAAATTGTCATCAAAATCCCCTTGTCGCTATCCATGCAAAAAAACCAGGCAACCAAATTTCCATGAAGGCACCACAACAACTTCTTATTTACCTGCCACCCTGCCCTTACCAACACTCAGAACCCGGTATACACGCCCGCTTCTAGTTGTTTCCCAATACAGTAGACCCTCAACCTCCTCTTCTTTCTTGTCCTTGCCCAATATGGTTATAGTCCATCCGCTTGGGGTTTTAACAGCCAATGGCACCACATATATCACTTCCTCATTAGAGGGTAGACCGTGATTGAAGTGATGTAAATACTGACAATAGTCAAAGTCAGTCTCAGTTACATCATCAGAAGTGTTGCTCGTAAGGTCAATGGGTGAGTGTTGGCATCCAAAGGAGCCATGCCCATACCTTATTTTCCTACTGACACTAGTAATAGAGCATGCCGACTGCTTGCCTTTATCATCTACCAGTTGAGCAGCAACGTCCTAGAATTGCAACCTTCTACAACATCTAGTGGGCACAAGCCTGGGCTTGTCAACCAAAGCACCTTCTTGAATAGTAGGACTGAGCTTTTGTGAGCTCAAATGAACAGACCTCCTTACTGACTTACTCATTTTCTCTTCTCAGACAAGCACTCAAACTTGATTAGACTCAGCCCAAAAAGTTCTCTAACTGCTACAAGAATGACACTATTAGTAGTTAATTCCTCTTGTATTTATTGTGCGAGGTAATGGCAACCTTCATCAATGCTTAGTAAAAATGCATGTGCAAACATGGCAATTTGGCAGCGTATGTATTGTCACCGTTTAACTAGAGCTACATGAGAATCCAAAGATCACCCTTCATGATTGCCAACAATAGCATCTTCACACAGATTGAGATTGATGTGACTACAAAAGAAAGGAATAATTCATTAATGCTTCACCAGTTGTATGATAAAATGACCACCATGTGTCGTTTTCCAACTTTTAATACTACCCGCTGATCTCTTGAAGAGTTGGTAGATCAAACGGTTTATCTTGGGCTAACTCAATTTGACATCCAATGAAGCATCGTTCACCTTCCTCATGACCAATAACATTAATCCATCTCAGAAACCAACTACCATGTCGACAGGTCCTATGCACTTTGCAAACTAAACGGCTAGAGCTACTCATCGCAATCTCGTTGACCTCACGGATTTTAACCAACCTTCATCTTCCTCCTGCGAGCTAGCAGGGAACAACAAAGATTTAAATTAGCTTTTGATCTTGGTTGTCGATCTAAAACCACGGGTTATGAGCTCAATAGTGGAGATTGGGCCCCACATTCCATACAAGACACACATCTTCCTTTGCTGACCTCGCACCAAATAACAGGGCGACACCTTAGGTCTGCGAGTTGGTGGGGTACGATTGAGATCTTCTCCCATATCTTTGAATCTAGAAAACCTACACATTGCAAAGTTAGTATTTAATGAAAGGATTTGGCTAAGCCGTCGGTGACATGACCACTGGAGTTAATGGCTTAGGCTTATGTCACCGGATTAAAATTAAAACCCAACTTTGATTTTAATACTTTATTTCCTCCGCGGGGTTTTATTTCTTAAGTCTCGGTTGGCCCCATTAAATTCTTATCCCAACCCTAACAAAGAACAAATGATTAAGCTAAGGATTGTATTTGTTGTTATAACTTTAGTTCTAGAGAATTCTTAATTACCAATTCTTATTTGTGCATTTGTATATGAATCCAATTGAATGCCTTTCCATATCATTATGGAAAATTTTATTATTGCAACCCTAACTCTAACACTAATTAAACTCTTCTAACTTGATTGAATTCATATTATAACCCTAACTCTAACACTAATCAACTCAGAATTGTAATCCTAGGTATTGTTGAAACCTAACCCTAATTGTATCAAAACCCCAGAGAACCCTAAAATATACAATAACCCTTACCTTAATTGAACCCTAACTCCAATCCTAGCCCCTAATTTAAGACTAACCTTAATCATGACCTTAATCAAATCCTTATTGAATTATAACCCTAATTGATCCCCAACCCAAATTGAATAATTCCATTGAACCTAACCCTGGTGAATAGCAACCCCACTAAACTCCAACTTATTTGAATTTGGACCCTAATCATAACCATAATCAACCCCATCCCCACTGGAACCAACCCTAAACATGAGTTCAATTAATTTTAAGGTTCAAATAGGGTTAGACTGTAATTAAAATTAGGTATAGGATTCAATTAGGATTAGGGTTGGGGTTGGGGGTAATGATTAAGGTTCTATGATAGAGCTTGGGGTTAGTGTTAGGGTTCAATTGGGGCAAGGGTTAGTATTAGGGTTAGGGTTATGGTTCAATTAAGGTTTCATTAATGTTAGTTTTAGAATCATAGTTATGTTTAGGGTTGGATATAAAATTAGATTTAGGTTTGAAGTTAATTAGTGTTAGTTTTAGGGTTGGGGTTATGGTTAGACTTATAATTAATGTTAGTATTGGGATTAGATTCTATCACTTTAATAAAAATAATCTTCTATAAATTCATTCAATTTTTTTTTGAAATTATATAATTTAAAATATTTTCAAATTTACCTATGTTGATATATAAGAGATATAGAAAATCTAAACTCTATACCATTTATAGTTAAATTTAAATTATATTTTATAAAATTGTTAAAAAAATTAAGTTGCTTATAAATAATTTTGTGTTCTTATAATTAACTTGACATTGTGTATAAAAGGTTTAAGTTATGAATGTTATAATATACAAAATAAATTTGTTTTCAATGTTTATTTGTTAGTTTAAAAGGTTCAATTAGGGTTAAAATTTAATTAAAATTAGGTATAGGGTTGAATTAGGATTAGGGTTGGGGTAAAGATTAAGGTTCCATAATAAAGCTTGGGGTTAGTGTTATGGTTCAATTGGGGTAGGGCTTAGTATTAGGGTTAGGGTTATGGATCAATTATGATTTTATTAATGTTAGTTTTAGAATCATAGTTATGTTTAGGGTTGGATATAAAATTAGAGTTTGGTTTGAAATTAATTAATGTTAGTTTTAGGGTTGAGGTTATGGTTAGACTTATAATTAGTGTTAGTGTTGGGGTTAAATTCTATCACTTTAATAAAAATAATCTTCTATAAATTCATTCATTTTGTTTTGAAATTATATAATTTAAAATATTTTTAAATTTACCTATGTTGATATATGAGAGATATAACAAATCTAAACTCTATTATATGTTGTTAAAAAATTTAAGTTGCTTATAAATAATTTTATGTATTTTTATAATTAACTTGACATTGTGTATAAAAAAGTTTAAGTTATGAATGTTATAATATAAAAAATAAATGTGTTTTCAATGTTTATTTGTCAGTTTAAAAGATGTGCCAATAATGTTGCAATCACTAATGATTAATTTTTTTCTTGATGGTTAAAATAGATCGTAAGTAAATTCTATCTATAATAAGTAAATTTATCATTGATTTTTTCTTGATAGTAATCAATATTTCATAAATTTATCTATAATTCTTATTAAATTTTTCTTAATTATATTCAATTATATTTTATTAAATTGTTAAAAATTTAAGTTGCTTATAAACAATTTTATGTGTTTTTTATAATTAACTTGATATTGTGTATAAAAAGTTTAAATTATGAATGTTATAATATAAAAAAATAAATTTGTTTTCAATGTTTATTTGTTAGTTTGATGAGAGAATAATGTTGCATAGTAATGATTAAATTTTTCTTGATTGGTTAAGTGATATTGTGAAATTATTCTATGTTAATTTAATGTTATGAATGCTATATAATATAAAGAAAAAAATATTTCTAATATATTTTAATGCATCTTTATATTTTATAAACAAAACATATAAAATAAAATGTGATTGTAAAAAAAAATACAAACTTAATGAGTGAACATACATTTAAAGTTGTAAGTGAAATTATAAAACAAATTGTAAATTTATTTTATTTTTCTTCTATAAATATAATTTTTATTTGTCGTCCTACTAGTAATGCTCCACTCTCCTTTTTAATGAATGTTTTATTTGCAAGGGTTGATTTAGTGTTGTCATTGATCTATTTCCTGTAGATATCAATAGTGCCCACCATCATGTGATTAGGAATTGAAGGATCATGAAATCATGGGCGGGCGCCATGTGTCCTATCTGGGGGATCAAATGTGCGCTATCGCTAACCAACTGCCATTTGATCTCGATCCATTCCTCACCATCCCACAATGGTGCTTGGGTTGATTATGAATCACTTCGCCATGTGTCTTCATCCAATGAAGCCTAAAGAGTAAAAGGAAACACTAGCCTACTTTTAAATGTATATATGGACTACTAAAGTGTTGTCGGCAGACGCACATGTTCTAAATCGACGGATATGTTATAATCTCACTACAAAAGCTACTCGAAGGTTAACGACATGGTTGGAAACTGTGTTAAAGGAACGAGATCATTGATGCTCAGTATCAACGGTTGCCTGCCATCGCGTGATCAAAAGTTTTAGGATTGTGATATCGCAGGCAACCGCCACGTGGACTTCCTTCGTAGTGTATGGTAAGGTGGGCCCCTTATCGCCATGTTGGCAATTGTGTCAGCTTGTTTTGAAGGTGGCCATCGATGATTTTATTTTGTAGAGGGTTGAATTAGCACTGTCGTTGATCTATTTCCTACAGATCAATGGTGCCCGCCATCCCGTGATCAAGAATTATAGGATCGTGATATCACGGGCGCTTGCCACATGTCTCATCAATGAGGTCTAAAGAGTGAAGGAAGCATTAGCTAGTTCTAAATGTGTTAAGGGGCGGATTACTAAAGTGCTTGTGTGATGCACTTGCTTTATTTCAACGTGGATGTTATAATTTTGAGGGAAAAGCTGCTCAACAGTTAATGGAAAAGGACGATGACCATTTTTTTAAGGAGCAGGAACTCGATGAGAAGGATCAAAGTTGCCCGCCATCCCGCGATGGTAAATCGAGGGATTGTGGTATCGTGGCAAACCACCACGTGGTTTTCATTTTGTATGCGATGGCATGGTAGGCCCCTATTGTCGCGGTTGGCAATTATGTCGTACTGTTTTGAAGGTGGACTTGAATTTGATCAAATTGGAGGATCAATAGTTCAAATTTAAATCTGTATCAAATGTGGTTGGAGCCGTTCGTGCAGCCTGCGAATGAGCTTTAATGGCAGATGAGACATTTACTGGCGAGATTCAATCAACATAAAATCAATTTTCCTGCCTCATTTGTATCACAAAGCATCCAATTATTTCATGAAAATAAGTTTCAGAGCTGAAGGTGAAATTGCGAGCTACTGCAGCCAGAATTTGGAGTTTATGCGAAAAGAGTCGTAAGTTTATTTTCTGTGCCTCCTAGTCATTCTGCACCTAAATTTGGGAAAGGGATTTGCTATCCTTGTCATTGAGCTTATTGAAATCTCTTGTTAAGGCTATAGTTTAATCATAAATTGTGAGGAATTACAGTTTTTTACTCCATAGTTTCCTATCTTTGCTTAGTCCTAGCCAATTGAAGTGTAACATTGTAACAAAGCCCTACTTTGTCCAAGATGGCACCAACCAAGCAGCACTTTGGCCACATTGAATATTTGAAAAGAAACTTGTACGATGATTTCCTGGATCAATTTTTGTTATCAGCAAATGATAGAAGGAAAGGTGTAGTGTTGATGCGAGGGAAAATCCTAGGGGAGCGGTTAGTGTGTAATTATTCCAACATTGTTGATGCTAGGGTTCCTCTCACCGGCTTAGAAATGTTCAGATTGTGGTATGGACAGAGGAATTTTCCTCACCCTTTTTCAAATGGATGGATGTATGACATGGGGAAGTTGGTTGTACCAAATATATTCCTTGATGTGGACTTACTTAGGGCAGTGGCCACAAGGTATGACCCTATTACACGGGTAATTAGGAATAATGATGGAGGGGTGCTACTATAAATTAACAGAGAAGATATCCAATAGATTTTTGATTTGAGTGAGTCGAGTGAAGACTTGGTTCTTATCAATCTTGAGGAAATGAAGTAGGAGTATGCAAAACTGAAATCTCTTTTTAGGGCTAAGCTGCTTCCACCTCATTTGGTCAGGGCAGGAGGTTCACAATTTCATATTAGCCCTAGTGACCAGGAACCTTTCAAATTGAATTGTTTTGCAAAACCTTTCCTGGCCATTTTCTATTCATTATGTGAGATTTTGGGTTTTAGTCCTGGTGCGGTAATGCCTATTGCATACATGTTCATGGGGGTGCAAATACAACACCCTAACTTCTCTGTGACATATGACTTTGCTTCTTTCTTTGCTGAGAGGATACATGAAGGGTTGTCAAAGCTGCAGAAAAATGATACCGGTACTCAATTCTTTTGGTATTCTATGCTGATGCATATGTTTCTATTTAGGAATGTTGATTTCTTTTCTGAGAAGATGAAATTAAGGCAATCAATTGATGGAGAAAGGTTGCCAGTACAGATATTGGCTGTAGATTTATCCTGTAATAAGGAATGTAAGGAAAGATGCGGTATGGAAGCAACCTTCCTAACGCCAAAACCACAAGGAAGTAAGTAGACAGTACTTTTAATTTTTCAAATTAGAATTCAATTGAGACACATGAAAGATTTACAGAAATAGAGAAGATACTCAAAGACAATGAACAATAGATTTACTTGGGAAACCCTTTCAGAAAAAAACCCACCACACCAAGCTAAATCTTTTTGTATTACAGTAACAACAATTACATACAATCAGAGATACAACTTTGTGGTATTAGTTCATAGTAGCTTCATTCACTGTTCATCCAGTTACAGAAAGACTCAACAATTTGATTATTTTAGAACTCAGAATCGATCTGCTTTTATCTTATCACATTCTGATTTTTACCCTCTATTCATCCTTATCCGCCATTGCCCCATCATAGAAAGTTTCTACTTGAGCGTTGATTTTTCCCTGCATGCTGTTTAGCTCCAACGTCACAACAGTTGCAAAAATATAACTGTCATCCATTTGAAAAATGCTTCCTCTGATTGGTCCATGATGCTCCACATAGGATGGTCAAAGGCGTTCAATCTTTGTTAGGCATATCGGTGAGACATTAATAGTGTCTCCCCGATGCCACAAAGATTTCATATCGATATTTTCATAGATCCCAACAGTTGACAGAACGTTATAACGAACGCCATGAGACATACCGAATCCATCAACATTCATTGTGTTTCTATCGGCAAGAGATTCCTCCATCGGCTAGAATCATACCGATGCTCTCAAGTCACAGTGACTTCTACTTTGCCATCAACAAGACTTCCCATTCGCCAAAAGGTTTTGCCGAGTCTCCTCAAGTTTCACCGAAGCAACAACCAGTTAGCGAGACTCATCGCTTTCACCAGGACTTCATAGCGAGGTCCTAAGTCACACCGATCGCTCCAATCACCAGTTGGCAAGACTTATGTCTTTCGTCAAGACCACATACCGAGCGCCCATGTCTTGCCGAGTCGGCAAGACATTTGACTTCTCCAATACCTCTCACCGGGTGCATATGTCATACTGAAACCATCACTATCGGCGAGACCAAGCACCGTCGCCAAGAATTCATACTGAAGTCTTAATGTCACTACGAAGACCCCAAGCTATCGGTGAGACCTTCATCGATCGCTGGGACATCTTATCGTAACCTTGTGAGTTACACCAATGACCTGGTCGCTAGGAGTCTCCCCGACATCTGCTAGACACCCGATAGTAACTCGGCGAGACATTCCATATCGGCAAGACTACATACCGATAACAAAGTCTCCCCGAAACCTGATAGGAACATACTGTCGGCCAGAGGTCTCCACTTCGACGAAAGATCACAGTGAATACATCTAGGTCACAGCGATAGACTTCATTTGGCAAGACATCACCTTTGTCTTGGTGACATGAACATTTCAAGCAGATTTAGAACAGTTAGTCAGCCAGATATGAACAATGTCACAGTGAATTTTCCCTTCAGGAGTTCCATGTTAGTAAGGATTGAGGCACATATTCCAACAAGCTCCCACTTGACGAAGACCTTACTGACAACTCCATAGCATAATAAAACTACTGAAATTCATGGGCCAAGAGGCCCATCGAACTGGCACACCACATGTATTTGTCCGTGCTCACAAGCTTTGTCAATGCATCTGCAACATTCTCTAGAGTATCCACTTTCTCCAAAGAGACCTTCCCATCCTCTACCATATCTCATACAAAGTGATACTATACATCTATATGTTTCATCCTGGCATGGAAAGTAGGATTTTTCGCCAAACATATAACACTCTGACTGTCACAGTAGATAGTAATCTTCCCTAAATCAAAACCAATGTTAGAACACAAATGTTTTAACTAGATTGCTTCTTTACAGGCATGTGTAGTTGCCATGTATTCTGCCTCTGTAGTGTACAAAGTGACTACAGCCTATCGCTTGCTCATCCAACTCATTGCACCACCATTCATCATGAAAATATATCCACTGGTGGATCTTCTGCTGTCAATGTCCCCTACCCAATCAGAGTCCACATAACCATGAATATTGAGAGTCCTCTGTGATTCAACCAAGTTCCCATGGTAACACAAAGCATAGTCTAAAGTACCCTTCAGATATCTAAACACTCTCTTCACATCAACCCAATGTGTCCTTCCAGGATTAGCCATAAAGCGACTAAGAACTTCCACTGCTTGGGCAATGTCTAGCCTTCTACAGACCATTGCATACATAAGGCTACCAATCGCACTAGCATATGGCACACTGGTCATGTCCTCCATCTTAGTAGGATATTTTGGACAATCTTCAATAGATAGCTTCGTTCCCTGTGTAACTAGAACGACTAGTTGCTTGCAATCAGTCATGCAAAATATCTCTAGAACAGTCATGATATACTTACTCTGACTCAGCCAAAGTTTTCTATTTTCCCTGTCCCTGGTTATTTCCATTCCTAGAATATACCCTGTTGCACCAAGATCTTTCATTTCGAACTTTGCAGACAACTGAGACTTAAGATCATAAATCATTAGCTAACTATTACCTATGAAAAACATATCATCAACATAGAGAGAAATAATGACTTGATCACTTTCAACTTTGTAATATACACAATGATCACATTTTGATCTTACAAATCCCAAAGACAAAACAAAAGTGTCAAATTTTTGGTACCACATTCTAGGAGACTATTTTAACCCATACAGAGATTTCTTTAACTTGAAAACCAGTCTTTCTTTACCTTTTTCCACAAAGTGCTCCGGCTGGGACATATAAATTTCTTCTTCAAGATCACCATGAAGAAATGTTGTCTTCACATCCATCTGTTCAATTTCTAAGTCATACGCTACTGCAAGTGACAAAAGAAATCTAATAGATGTCAGCTTAGCTACAGGAGAAAATATTTCTCCATAATCATTTCCCTCTACCTGGGAATAACCTTTTGCAACCAACCTAGCTTTATATTTTTCTACACTGCCATCTAGACCAATTTTCTTTTTAAATACCCATTTGCAGCCCACAACTTTTTTGCCTTTAGGCAATGGCACCAAACTTCAGGTATCATTCTTTTCTAATGATGCCATTTCTTCATTCATGGCTTCCAACCAAGAGTTTGAATCAGACATTTTAAATGCCTTTTTCACAGTCCTAGGTTCATCAGTGCTAGAAATTAAAGCATAGGCACAAGTAGATTCTATTAAAGAAAACCCATACCTATCAGGTTGCTTTCTTTCACGAGTTGACCTCCTCACAGACTGAGGCTGAGGTGGTTCTTCATCTTCTTTAGAACTTTCAGAGCTACTTGAGCTTTCCTCAGTATCAGGTACATTTTGATTTTTCAATAACTCTTTATCTGGTGTCGGAGGAATTCCTGCTACATCCTTTTCATTTTCTGATTTCTTCTCTGACTGCAGATCCAATGTAGAAGGTTTTAGCTCATGAAAGATAACGCTTCTGTTGTACAAAACCTTCTCAGTCTCAGGGTTCCAAACCTTGTATCCTTTTATGCCAACACTATAGCCTATAAAAATACACTTTACAACTTTGTTTTCCAACTTGGATCTTTTCTCAAATGGCACATATGCATATGCCTCACAGCCAAAGACACGAATATGTCTCAGAGAGGGCTTCTTTCTAGACCATGCTTCCAAAGGTGTCTTCTCAACAAGAGCAGAGTTAAGAGAGCAATTTACCAAGTAACATGTTGTAGAGACTACTTCAGCCTAGAACTTCTCCTCCAAGCTAGCACTGCTCAACATACTTCGTGCTCTTTCCATTACTGTCCTGTTGAACCTTTCAGCAACTCCATTTTGTTGTGGAGTGTAAGGTGTAGTCTTATGTCTTTTAATCCCATGATCTGTATAGTACCTTTCGAATTCATCTAAACAAAACTCACCGCCATTGTCATTCCTTAAGCATTTTATTTTCCTACCAGTTTGATTTTCAACAAGGTTTTTAAATTCCTTAAACTGACTGAACACTTCTGATTTACTTTTCAGAAAATATACAAATGTTCTTCTTGAATAATCATCAATAAACAAAGCATAGTATCTTGATTTAGACATAGAAGGAACATTCACTAGACCAAACACATCAAAATGAATATAATCAAGCAAACCAGAAGATTTGTGAAGAATGGAATAAAATGAAACACGGTGTTGTTTACCATATATGCAATGTTCACAAAATTTGAACTCAAGGTTACAATCTTCAAGCCCTTCTACCAGGTTTTTATTTTTCAAAGTTTTTAAACCTTTTTCACCAATGTGGCCAAGCCTATGATGCTAGAGCATAGTCTTTTCTGTTGGAAGTTTAAACTCCATGGCGTTTACTCCATCAGGAACATTTCCCTCATGAGTAGCTTTCTATGACTTTGCAGAGACACTATTGCATTGAATAGCTTGTGCATCCAGCTTGTACAAGGTACCAATTCAAGCACCCCTAGCTAGCACCATAGAGCCTCTAGTCATCTTGCAGCCATTTCCAGAGAATGTGACCTGCACTCCAATATCATTCAGCTTACTTACAGAAAGTAGGTTTCGAGCCAAACCTGGTATATGCATCACATTATTGATTCCCTTCACTCTTCCATTAGGGAATTGAATTTTGACTCTTCCACAACCAACAATTTCCAAATATGAATCACTTGCTAAGTACACCTTTCCACCATTGTATTCTTCATACTTTGTGAACCAGTCTCTATGAGATGTCATGTGGAAAGATGCTCCAGAATCAATCAGCCAAACATCATCTGATGCCCATGTAGCCAAAGCTGCAATGAACGCATTTGCATCACTTTGAGAAGAATCATTGCCAGAAGAGTTCTCCTTCTTCTTTTTCTCCTCCTTGTAGTCCTTTCGGACATGACCAGGTTGTCCACAATTCCAGCATTTCACTTTGGACTTCTTGCCAAGAGACTTTGATCTCCCTTATGATTTCAATCTGGATTTCTTGTCCTTCTTCTTGCCTTTCTCCTTTGATCTACCTCTGACAGCCAGAGCCTCCTTTTCCATCTCAAAATATTTTCTTATCATTTCTTCTAATAGCAGAGAAGTAACAACATCTTGCATCTTGAATGTGGATGTTGTACTCCCAATAGCCATCACCAGATGATCCCATGAATCAGGCAAAGAACATAACAGTAGCATGCAACGATCTTCTTCTTCTATCTTCACACCAATAGATGCTAACTGAGCAATCAACATGTTGAAAGCATTCAAGTGATCAACAACAACAACTCCACCCTGCATCCTCAAGTTGTACAACTTCTTCCTCAAGAACAACTTGTTCACCAAGGACTTGCAATGATAAATAGCACCTAGTCTTGTCCACAAAGAGGCTGCAGTCTTTTCTTCATGCATGTTTAGAAGAATAGAGTCAGCTAAACAGAGCCTTATCAGCCCTTTTGATTTTCTATCTGCCAGGTCCCAATCTTCCTGCTTCATGGCCTAAGGTTTCATTTTAGACACAACAGTCCAAAGATCTCGGTCCACTAACATGTCTTCTATTTTGAGTTTCCATAACTCAAAATTGCTACCATTGAACTTCTCTATTTCCATCTTTGCGGATGTGCTCACCATCTTAATCTGTAACTAAACTATCAGACCTCTACTAGACTCCCATTGGAAAAGAATTGACAAAAAAAAAAACCAATCCACTCACAAGGATAACACAACTGGCCAGGCTCTGATACCACTTGTAAGGAAAGATGCGGTGCGGAAGCAACTTTCCTAATGTCAAAACCACAGGGAAGTAAACAGACAATACTTTTAATTTTTCAAATTACAATTCAATTAAGACACATATGAAAGATTTATAGAAACAAAGAAGATACTCAAAGACAATGAACAACAAATTTACGTGGGAAACCCTTTCGGGAAAAAACCCACCACACCAAGCTGAATCTCTTTGTATTACAGTAACAACAATTACATACAATTAGAGATACAACTCTCTGGTATTTGTTCATAGTAGTTTCATTCACTATTCATCCAGTTATAGAAAAACTTTCAACAATTCAATTATTTCAAAACTCAGAATCGATCTACTTTTATCTCATCACATTCTTATTTTTACCTTCTATTCATCCTTATCCACCATTGCCCCATCATAGAAAGTTTCTACTTGAGCGTTGATTTTTCCCTGCATGTTGTTTAGCTCCAACATTGCAATAGTTGCAAAAATCTAACAGTCATCCATTCAAAAAATGCTTCCTCTGATTGGTCCACGATGCTCCACATAGGATGGTCAAAGGCGTTCAATCTTTGTTAGGCATATCGGTGAGACACTAATAGTGTCTCCCTGATGCCACAAAGATTTCATATCGATATCATCATAGATCCCAATAGTCAGCAAGACGTTATAACGAACGCCATGAGACATACTGAATCCATCGACATTCATTGTGTTTCTATTGGCAAGAGATTCCTCCATCGGCTAGAATCATACCGATGCTCACAAGTCACAACGACTTCCACTTTGCCATTGGAAAGACTTCCCATTCACCAAAAGGTTTTGTCGAGACTCCTCAAGTTTCACCAAAGCAATAACTAGTCGGCGAGACTCATCACTTTCACCAAGACTTCATACCGAGGTCCTAAGTCACACCGATCGCTCCAATCACCAGTCGGAAAGACTTATGTCATTCGCTGAGACCACATACCGAGAACCCATGTCTTGCCAAGCCAGCAAGACATTTGACTTCGCCAAGACCTCTCACCAAGCGTATATGTCATACCGAAACCATCCCTATCGGTGAGACCAAGCACCCGTCGCCAAGACTTCATACCGAAGTCTTAATGTCACCACAAAGACCCCAAGCTATTAGCGAGACCTTCATCGATTGCTAGGACATCTTACCGAAACCTTGTGAGTTACACTGATGACCTGGTCGCTAGGAGTCTCCCCGACATCTGCTAGACACCTGATAGCAACTTGGTGAGACATTCCATATCGGCAAGACTACATACTGATAAAAAAAGTCTCCCTGAAGCCTGATAGGAACATATTATCGTCCAGAGGTCTCCACTTCGATGAAAGATCACAGCGAATACATCTAGGTCATAGTGATAGACTTCATTCGGTAAGACATCACCTATGTCTCAGCAACATGAACATTTCAAGTGGATTTAGAATAGTTAGTCAGCCAAACATGAACAATGTCACAGCAACTTTTCCCTTCAGGAGTTCCATGTCAGTAAGGATTGAGGCACATATTCCAAAAAAGAAAGCACCAATTATGTGCAATTTGATAATTGTTTTGCTTCTAGATTAAGGGCTAGATTGATGGTGAATGTACCTAGGATCCCTAAGGAATTGCATGATTTCCTCAAGCCAAAGGGGAGGAAGCTAGAGTTGAGGGTTTACCATAACTAGGGTGACATTATCCCATACCTAGTCAGCACTGTCTTGAGAGTATATGGATTTCAGGGAGCCCCTCACATACCGCCATACAATGTGCCACCAAGAGTAGGGTTTGCAGAAGTTATGTGGCATATAGGTTGTATTCATGAAGACAACCTCACTGGAAGGGGGAAAGAAACATTCTTCCCAGATTATAAAGTGGTGTCTGAATTTGTATTTTTAAAGGGAGGCTAGAAACATTTTGATAAATTCTTTGTTGATTACCATTTGAGATGTGGTCCAAGGCGACAACATGATCTTGAGGGTTTCTTTGCTCTTTTCAGACAAAGAATAAAAGCTGAAAAATTTGCACATGAGTTCAACTTCCTTGAGGACCTGATTAGAAATGAATTTGATCTAAATAAGCAGGAGTTGAACAAGGAGAAATGGATAGCTTATAGTAAGCTACTAGATGTTGTGCATGAAATGGATCTGAACTATGATCCATTGTTGGAGTTCAATCCATACTATAAGAAAATTGATTTTCTAATAAAGAAATTCAAGGAGATTATGGACACCTTGAGAACTAAAAATATAAATTTAAGGCTAATTTTGGGTATGCAAGAACAAAGTGTTGGGCCAATTGAAACAAGGTTAGTATACCAGCCTATAGAAAAGCGACCTATCTATAGAAGGAAAAAGGATAGTAGTAGTGATGAGGAGGAAGTAGATAGAAAGGGGAAGCAAATAATGAAGGCACCTCCATGACCAGGTCCAAAATTCAAAGTACCTGGGGCAGTTAAGATCATTGATTTAAATTCGTCACCAAAAGATAGTCCCCCATCACCACCATCTGATCCAAGCCCTAAGAGGAAGAGAACTGATCACCCACATGAGGATCTGACAGATGAAATTATTGTTATGGATCAGGACATGCAGGTTGGTATTCTTTCCCCTCCTAGGTCAACTGAATTGGTTTTGTCCGATTTTGATATGAAATCTAAAAGTGTGCAAGATGCAAGAATGGAAGCATGCAGGAATTTTTTAGATGACAATACATTTGTGAAAACTACAGTATTCTTGCAATTGGAATGGAGAATGAAATTTGAAGAGTATCAAGATAAATGTAGGGAGAGAATGGAACTAAGGCCTGACAGGTCAGACCAGGAGAATGATGAAGAAGTAAAAGTTGAATTGATGGAAGAGTTCAAGAACATCACTCCTGAAGAAGGAAGATAACAAGTAAGTCAGGTTGGTGTATTTATTTTGCATGAGTGGGATATTGCAGATGCAGTAGATTTTAATGCTATTATGAAGTCCAAGATTCATTTTCAAGATTCTAAGAAAGAGGTTAAGGCAGCATTGCAAAACTCTGCCTTCAGTGAAGAATATGAGACCTTGGCAATTTGGGCATTGGCTCCACAAGGGAGAAAACCAGATATTGCTGATATTAATCCAAATTTTAGAGGAGGATTAATAATAAAGAGAGCTTCAGAGACTTCAACCACCGAGGCCACTAATTTAACTGTAAATGTGGTCAAATTGGCCCAAAGAACTACTGAAAGGGAGGAGGCTAAAAAGAAGGGCCTAATGGAGAAGTATAATATTTTGATTGAAGAATATAGTAAAATGCAACAAAGGAATGTTGAATTGCAAATTGAAGTGGAAAGGTTCAGATATAGATAGATTGGGGAAACATCAAATGCTCCAAGAACCAGTACATTACCTCCCATAGCAGGGTCAATGCCTCTTGCTTCTCCAAATGTTTCCACACCAGGGTCTCCCATTTAGAATCCTGCTCTCACCCCTCCTCTAGAACAAATTGATGAAGAAACTGAGTGCTCTGTTGATCCAATGAAGAGGCAGCTCATACATAAAATTGATGAATTACAGACATCATTAAGGATAAAAGAGGAGGGATTTTTTTCAAAGGAAAAGGAGATTGTTACTACTGTTTTGGAGCACTTAAATAAAGGGGTGGATAGTAAATTGCAATCTATACATTCTTTATATTCTTTGTTGTTGGAAGCAATAAATAATATTGATAGGGATCAAGAGGTAGTGGTACAAATAATTAAAAATTGGATCCCTAGGGCCAATGATCTGGATATCATGAATAAAGCCTCAAGGTTTGATATAAATAATAGGCCCCAATTATTGAAGCCTTCTCATGTGTTAGTAAAATCATTACAAGGTTTTCAAACCCTACCAGATGATTTGAGTAGGAAGATTAAAGAGTTGGTAAAGAATTTCAATGATTGGGGTAACACATTGTTACCTAATATAATTGATGAGCAGGGGAAAATCATAACACTCCAACAATGGCAGGATCAAGCAAATAAGGTCATCAATAATCAAATTAAATTAATTTGTGATGACTTAGATTATGATTTGTTGGTGAGTTGTATGGATAAGATTATTGGTACCAACTCATTTTTGGAGTCTTTTGAAAGAGATGTGAATCAGGTAGCGGTAAAGTATATGCCTTATAGTACAAAGGTAAATGAGGTGATTAATTTTAACTGGCCTATTGATGAAGAATACCAAAAGTGGGTAGCTAAGTATTTGAATGATGATGAGTAAAAGAGAGTGGACTATGGACAGGTGGCAAATCTGATGTTGTGGTTACAACAGTCCCAATTTTGTATTGATGACTTTCTTGGTATGGCTTTCTTGTGGTTTTTGAATCGCATCAACTTTCCTCAGTCAACATGATGAACATGAATATGCTCCAAGATGATTGCAGTTGTAAAAATTTTTGGAATATCATCAGGTGCTCTAATTGGCTGGTGACGTGTGTACTTTCTGGCCCGAAGCTTGTTTGCTCCTTCATTTTTCTATAAGATGGATTTCAAGGCCAGAAGTATGGGTTAGCAAGTTAGATAATTTTGATCGATTCTAGGCGAAGTTGTAGAGCTAATTGTAAAGATCAATGGTTTTAGAGAGAAATGCAATTTAGGTTCTGAGTCACTCTGTGATAGGTTTTAAGTTCATGAGGATTTAATGTTGCATAAAAATATTAGCATTTGAATCAAAATGATAATTTCAAGTTCATCTCTCTCCATTATATGTGCATATCTAAACTTTGAATAAAATAACTAAGGGTTGTTTCATTCAGCTCACTGTTGTAGTGTGTATGATTCTATTTTAGCTTTAATTCAACGAATTAATTAAAATGGTTGAATGGGATTATAAGCAGATATGTTTTTCATATCCGATGGTTTTAGAGAAATGCAATTTAGGTTTTAAGTAATTATGTAACAGGTTTTGAGTTCATAGAGATTTAATGTTGTATAACAGTACTAGCATTTGAGTTGAAATGAAAATTCGAGCTCATGTCTCTCCATTGTACATGCATATCTGAACTTTGAATGAAATAACTAAGGGTTGTTTTATCCATCTCACTGTTGTGGTGTGTATGATTCTATTTTAGCTTTAATTCAAGGAATTAATGAAAATGCTTGAATGGGATTATAGACGGATATGTGTTGTATAAGGATTTGATAAGTAGTCCTGGGTTAGAATTCATACTGATGAAATTGTAATGCAATATTGTCAGGGATCTTATATGTGATGTATTAAATCTGATATAAACCTCTAGATGCTTATGAATTTGACTCCTGCAATGGATATATGGCACTGATCTAAGTTGTAATTATTAGTGTAGTTCAGTATTTGTTTGTCTTTGCCTAGAGCTTGCTACAAATTGCAAATCATTGACTATCTTATACAATAGTTTGTGTTTAGTTATCTCACGCCAAATAGCTGATATTGTCTATGAACAACCAATTCTAGTTGATATTATCTTATCATGTTGACTATTAAGTGAGATCATCTGCTATTGTTAATGTTGTTTATAATAATGGTGCGTGAGGTTGTAAACATTATTAAGAGATCACCTCCCTGCCCTAGAGTTCAAGTGTAAGGCTTTAAAGTCCCCGGGCTTGGTCTAGGTCCGAAAGGCTCGATTGGAATTGGAAATTCCATAGGTATATTAGAAGATAAACCTGGTTACATTGTAAAAAGAACCAACATACACGTCAACCACTAAACAACCACCTCTACAACTAACTTTTTAATCTTTTATGATCACATGAAACATAAAACATACTAATTTCAAGGTTATTAACATCACTATTGAAATGTTTTAATTTTTGACCTTTCAAACATTAAAAAGTACATCATTAAATTATTATGTAATTGCATAAAAATTAAAAACCTCATGAATTAATTATATAACCACATAAGTCAAATATAATTCTATCAAGAAATTAATATCAAATAGATAATATAATCGCATAACTTATACATTTCAATGTCATTGATCTTCTTCTTCATCCAACTCTTTGTCTGTCTCATCTGATCCAGATTCGACATTGTAAGGATTGGTCATATCATCATCGTCGTCATCGATATCGGTTTCGATAATGTCATCATCCACACGGATATCATCTTCATGAACATTAAATCCTACATTATCATGATCTAGTTCCTCCTCTTCAACATTTTCGTCAGGGACATCATCAACTAATCATTGATCCTAATCATCATCTACATCATCTTCTAGTTCTTTAGTATCTTCTTCTTCCTCTTGGATCATGTTGAACAACAAATGA